>CAWTZC010000585.1:0-33622 GCA_963919715.1 Microtus obscurus
CAAAGTCCTCCCCCATCATCCTGGTCTAGGAAGGTGAACATCCAAACTGGGTAGGCTCCCACAAAGCCAGAACATGAAGCAGGATCAAAACCCGGTGCCATGGTCCTTGGCTTCTCAGCAGCCCTTATTGTCTGCCAAATTTAGAGAGTCCGGTTTTATCCCATGCTTTTTCAGTCACAGTCCAGCTGGCCTTGGTGAGCTCCCAAAGAATCAGCCCCACTGTCTCCACGGGTGGGCGCACCCCTTGTGGTCCTGACTTCTTTGCTCATATTCTCTCTCCTTCTGCTCCTCATTGGGACATTGGGAGATCAGTCCAGTGTTCCAGTGTGGTTCTCTGTCTCTATCTCCATCCATCGCCAGATGAAGTTTCTATGGTGATATGCAAGATATTCATCAGTATGGCTATAGGATAGGGTCATTTCAGGTTCCCTATCCTCAGCTGCCCCAGGAACTAACTGGGGACATCGCCCTGGGCACCTGGGAGCCCCTCTAGATCCAAGTCTCTTGCCAACCCTAAGATGGCTCCCTTAATTAAGATGTGTGCTCTTTCTTATTTAGTTTCTTTAGGATATCAAATTATAGACTCACTGACCTTTATTTATCTCTAGAAACCAATTATGAGGGAGTAGTGGGAGGGAAATGGGAGGGAGGAGTGGGAGGGAAATGGGAGGCGGGGAGGAGGCAGAAATTGCTTTTTTTTTCCAATAAAAAAAACAATAAAAAATATGGTGATGGAGATGAGAAGCTATGGATATAGGGCCCTAGCTGTGACCACCAAAAACTGTGATATTCCTCTTTTATATATAAGAAGCAAGACAATATTCTAGCAGTATAGCATGTGTCTATGGAAGATGCCATCTAACTTAGTCTTTTTATGTTAAAGCAATCTAGTTTGAAAATGTATGAATGTTCTCTTTGTCTTTCCTAACTCTATTAAGCCTTACCTACTTGGATAAATTGAGTCATACAGCAAACTGATATTCTATATTGACACATTATGAAAGGAACAAAAATTAAGATTTTCAGTCTATGGTCTGCATTTATGATTTAAAGTTTATTTTGGAACTAAAACAACTTCAATTCAAGAATTGTAATTTTTAAGACTATAATGCAGGTTAACAGTCACACATTATAAATGATCAAATTCATCAACATGCTCAGAACCATCATGTAATCATGCTTAAGTCAAAGGTAGTTCATTGACAGGGATAAGTTTATTTAACTTTCTGTGTACGTTTTCAAGGTTAAGCTTAAAAGAAGCAGCTACAGGCAATAAAAGTTTATTTAAAGTCAGATGTATTTAATAAATAGCCTTCAAACACTCTTCAGAGATATGATAAATATGGCCTTTAAAGTGTTCAAATGAAAAGTCTTCCCAAGTTAGACAAAAGCCAAAACGTAGGCCTATCAAAGAGTTCAACAATAGTCTGGAACGGAGTATAGCAAAGATTTATTATTTGGGGATAAACTCATAATAAAGGTAGTGATCTGCAGTCCTCTGTATGCACTGGGAACTGGGACCCGAATCCAGCAAATGAAAGGGGGGAGGGGTTCTTGCATGCTTTTTATCTGCACTTATAGTACATGAGCTCATGCCCAAAGTGGGTCAGTCTCTACGAGGATATTGGCTGAAGGAGTTCACACAACAAGAGGCAGCACTAATGTCTCCTACAAAGAAGATGATTCTACCTAGATTGTGACAAGGCTAATCAGTGGGCCTCATGCCTCACCTACCTCGAGAACCCCAGTGAGACTGTGAATAATAACTACCTCATTTGTCTTGCCAAGGTAGGCCAGTTTCTCAAGTCCTTTACTCACAAGAAAGTCTTGGGTCTTTTAGGGGTCTGGCAGCCAAACAAAGGCTGATGCTTCCCTGTGTTCCACTAAGAGAGTTAATGCTATCCTGTGTGATTGTTGGGGACTGAAGTCATTATGCCTCCATGTATCCTGGTAAATGGCAAAAGTTTTGAGTTTTATGCAAATTCTATATGCCTGTGAAAATAAAAATAACATAAAGCTTAAAGAAGATAATGATGTTAGGACTTCAAAGGTCCCAAATTTTAACACATAAGTCAATGGTTTTCTGACAAACTGGCCCTGTTAAAGCACTGGCTACTATTATAGTTACAAGCTCAAATTTTAAAATTTCCTTTGGTTCATCCCTCTAAAGAGAGAAAAATGTGTCAATGGTGTTAACTCAAAATTATTTTGGGGGTACTATGGGGGATTGAAAGAAAATGGCTTCAAAGGAGTGGCATTATTAGAAAGTGTCACCTTGTTGGAATAGGTGTGGTCTTGGAGAAAGTGTGTCATTGTGGAGGCTAGCTCTGAGGCCTCTTTTTTTTGAGCTTCACTCAGTGTGACAGTCAATTGACTTCCTGTTGTCTACAAGATGTAGGACTCTCAGCTACTACATCCGCATGCATGCCACCATTTTCCTTGTTATGATTATAATGGACTGAACATCTGAAACTATAAATGAACCATCCCAATTAAATGTTTTCTTTGTAAAAAAAAAAAGATGTGTGCTTCTCTGCTCCCCTAACCAACCTTCCTTTATCCCAATCATCCCGTTTCCCTAAGTTCCCCCCACCCTCCCCTTCTCACATTTCTCTCCCCTTCTTCCCTTACCCCCCCTCCCACCACACCCCCAAGATCCCAGTTTTTTTGCTAGGCAATCTAGTCTACTTCCCATAACCAGGGGGATAGCTATATGTTTTTCTTTGGGTTCACCTTCCTATTTAGTTTCTTTAGGATATCAAATTATAGACTCACTGACCTTTATTTATTTCTAGAAACCAATTATGAGTGAGTACATCCCATGTTCATCCTTTTGGGTCTGGGTTACCTCACTCAGGATAGTGTTTTCTATTTCCATCCATTTGCATGCAAAATTCGCAAAGTCATTGTTTTTCACCGCTGAGTAGTATTCTAATGTGTATATATTCCACACTTTCTCCATCCATTCTTCCATTGAAGGGCATCTAGGTTGTTTCCAGGTTCTGGCTATTACAAATAATGCTGCTATGAACATAGTTGAACAAATGTCTTTGTCATATGATTGGGCATCTCGTGGGTATATTCCCAAGAGTGGCATTGCTGGGTCCATGGGTAGGTTGATCCCAATTTTCCTGAGAAACCGCCACACTGCTTTCCAAAGTGGTTGCACAAGTTTGCATTCCCACCAGCAATGGATGAGGGTACCCCTTTCTCCACAGCCTCTCCAGCAAAGGCTATCATTGGTGTTATTGATTTTAGCCATTCTGACAGGTGTAAGATGATATCTCAATGTTGTTTTGATTTGCATTTCCCTGATCGCTAAGGAGGCTGAGCACGACCTTAAGTGCCTTTTGGCCATTTGAACTTCTTCTGTTGAGAATTCTCTCTTCAGATCAGTGCCCCATTTTTTAATTGGGTTAATTAGCATTTTAAAATCTAGTTTCTTGAGTTCTTTATATATTTTGGAGATCAGACCTTTGTCTGTTGCGGGGTTGGTGAAGATCTTCTCCCAGTCAGTGGGTTGCCTTTTTGTCTTAGTGACAGTGTCTTTTGCTTTACAGAAGCTTCTCAGTTTCAGTAGGTCCCATTTATTCAATGTTGCCCTTAATGACTGTGCTGCTGGGGTTATACCTAGGAAGCGATCGCCTGTGCCCATCTGTTGTAGTGTCCTTCCCGCTTTCTCTTCTATCAGGTTCAGTGTGTTCAGATTGATATTGAGGTCTTTGATCCATTTGGACTTGAGTTTTGTGCATGGTGATAGGTACGGGTCTATTTTCATTCTTCTACAGGTTGACATCCAGTTGTGCCAGCACCATTTGTTGAAGATGCTTTCTTTCTTCCATTGTATACTTTTAGCACCTTTATCGAAAATGAGGTGTTCATAGGTTTGTGGGTTAAGATCCGGGTCTTCTATACGATTAAATTGGTCAACTTCTCTATTTTTATGCCAATACCACACTGTTTTCATTACTGTAGCTCTGTAATAGAGTTTAAAGTCAGGGATGGTAATGCCTCCAGAAGTACCTTTATTGTATAAGATTGTTTTGGCTATCCGGGGTTTTTTGTTATTCCATATAAAGTTGATTATTGTCCTTTCAATATCAGTGAAGAATTTTAATGGGATCTTGATGGGGATTGCATTGAATCTATAAATTGCCTTTGGTACGATTGCCATTTTTACTATGTTGATCCTCCCAATCCACGAGCAAGGGAGATCCTTCCATTTTCTGGTATCCTCTTCAATTTCTTTCTTCAATGCCTTAAAGTTCTTGTCAAATAGATCCTTCACTTCTTTGGTTAGCGTTACCCCGAGATATTTTATGCTGTTTGTGGCTATCCTGAAAGGTGATGCTTCTCTGATTTCCCTCTCTGCTTCCATATCCTTTGTGTATAGGAGGGCGACTGATTTTTTGGAGTTGATCTTGTATCCGGCCACATTACTAAAGGCGTTTATCAGCTGTAGGAGTTCTTTGGTGGAGTTTTTGTGGTCGCTTATGTACACTATCATATCATCTGCAAATAACGAAATTTTAACTTCTTCCTTTCCAATTCGAATCCCCTTGATCCCCTTATGTTGTCTTATTGCTATTGCTAAAACTTCAAGCACTATATTGAAGAGGTATGGAGAGAGTGGACAGCCTTGTCGTGTTCCTGATTTAAGTGGGATGGCTTGGAGTTTCTCTCCGTTTAGTTTGATGTTAGCTGTCGGTTTGCTGTAAATAGCTTTTATTATATTTAGGTATGACCCTTGTATCCCTAATCTCTCCAAGACTTTTATCATAAAGGGATGTTGAATTTTGTCAAAAGCTTTTTCAGCATCTAATGAAATGATCATATGGTTTTTTCTTTCAGTTTATTTATATGATGGATTACATTGATAGATTTTCATATGTTGAACCAGCCTTGCATCTCTGGGATGAAGTCTACTTGATCATAATGGATAATTTTTCTAATGTGTTCTTGGATACGGTTTGCCAGTATTTTGTTGAGGATTTTTGCGTCGATGTTCATGAGTGAGATTGGCCTGTAATTCTCTTTCTTGGTTGAGTCTTTGTGTGGTTTTGGTATCAGAGTGACTGTAGCTTCATAAAAGGAATTTGGCAATGACTCTTCTGTTTCTATATTGTGAAATACCTTCAGGAGTATACGTATTAGGTCTTCTTGGAAATTCTGGTAGAATTCCGCATTGAAACCATCTGGTCTTGGGCTTTTTTTGGTGGGGAGGTTTTTGATAACAGCTTCTAATTCTTCGCGACTGACAGGTCTATTTAGATTGTTCACCTGGTCCTGATTTAACTTTGGTATATGGTATTTATCTAAAAAATTGTCCATTTCTTTTACATTATCCAGTTTTGTGGCATACAGGCTTTTGTAGTAAGATCAAATGATTCTCTGAATTTCCTCTATGTCTGTGGTTATGTCCCCCTTTTCATTTCTGATCTTATTAATTTGCAAATTCTCTCTCTGCCGTTTGATTAGTTTGGATAGGGGTTTATCAATTTTGTTGTTTTTTTCCAGGAACCAGCTTTTTGTTTCATTGATTCTTTGGATTGTTTTCTGTGTTTCTATTTTGTTGATTTCAGCCCTCAATTTGACTATTTCCAGTCTTCTACTCCTCCTAGGTGAGTCTGCTTCTTTTTTTTCTAGAGCTTTCAGGTGGGCTGTTAAGTCTCCAATGTATGCTTTCTCTGTTTTCTTTAAGTGGGCACTAAGGGCTATGAACTTTCCCCTTAGGACAGCTTTCAAAGTGTCCCATAAGTTTGAGTATGTTGTTTCTTTATTTTCATTGAATTCAAGGAAGACTTTAATTTCTTTCTTTATTTCTTCTTTGATCCAGGTCAATAGTTGACTGTTCAGTTTCCATGAGTTTATAGGCTTTCTGGGGGTAGCATTGTTGTTGAATTCTAACTTTAGTCCATGGTGATCTGATAAGACTCAGGTGGTTATGGATATTTTTTTGTAACTGTGGTAGTTTGCTTTGTTACCGAGGATGTGGTCAATTTTTGAGAAGGTTCCACGAGCTGCAGAGAAGAAGGTGTATTCTTTCCTATTTGGGTGGAATATTCTATAGATGTCTATTAAGTCCAATTGATTCATTACCTCCATTAATTCTCTAATTTCTCTGTTAGGTTTCTGTCTGATTGACCTGTCCATTGGTGAAAGAGGAGTGTTGAAATCTCCTACTATTAGCGTGTGCGGTTTGATGGCAGCCTTGAGTTTTAGTAATGTTTCTTTTACGTATTTGGGTGCTTTTATATTAGGGGCATAGATATTCAGGATTGAGACTTCATCCTGATGAATTGTTCCTGTTATGGATATAAAATGTCCCTCTCCATCTCTTCTGATTGATTTAAGTTTGAAGTCAACTTTGTTAGAAATTAGTATGGCCACACCTGCTTGTTTCTTATGTCCATTTGCTTTATAAACCTTTTCCCATCCCTTTACTCTAAGTATGTGCCTGTCTTTGTGGTTGAGGTGTGTTTCTTGTAAACAGCAGAATGTTGGATCCTGTTTGCATATCCAGTCTCTTAGCCTGTGCTGTTTTATAGGTGAGTTGAGTCCATTGACATTAAGGGATAATAATGACCAGTGGTTGTTAACTCCATTCAGTTTTTTAGTCATAGATTTTGTGTGTTTGCCTTCTTTGGGTTGCACTGGTGAAGGGTTTCTAGATGTTTGAGTTATTATGGTCATTGTTGGACTCCTTGGTTTGTGATTTTCCTTCTATTACCTTCTGTAAGGCTGGATTTGTGGCTACGTATTGTTTAAATTTGTTTTTATCCTGGAAAATTTTGTTTTCTCCATTTATAGTGAACGATAGCTTGGCTGGGTATAGTAGTCAGGGCTTGCATTCATGTTCTCTTAGCTTCTGCAGTACATCTATCCAGGACCTTCTGGCTTTCATGGTTTCCATAGAGTAGTCAGGTGTAAGTCTGATATGTTTACCTTTATAAGTAACTTGACCTTTTTCCTTTACAGCTCTTAATATTCTTTCTTTATTCTGTATGTTTTGTGTTCTGATTATTATATGGCGAGGAGATGTTTTTTTTTTTTTGGTCCAGTCTATTCGGTGTTCTGTATGCTTCTTGAACCTTCAAAGGAATATCTTTCTTTAGGTTGGGAAAGTTTTCTTCTATAATTTTATTAAATATATTTTCTGGACCATTGAGCTGTACTTCCTCTCCTTCTTCTATCCCAATTATTCTTAGGTTTGGTCTTTTTATTGTGTCCCATATTTCCTGAATGTTTTGTGATGAGAATTTGTTGGTTTTGCTATTTTCTTTGATCAGTGTGTTTATTTTCTCTATGGTATCTTCAGTGTCTGACATTCTTTCTTCTATCTCTTGTAATCTGTTGGTAGTACTTGTCTCTGTGGTTCCTGTTTGTTTACCCAGGTTTTCCATCTCCATCCTTCCCTCGGTTTGTGTTTTCTTCATTACTTCCATTTCATTCTTTAAGTCTTGAACCGCTTCCCTTATCTGTTTGATTGCTTTTTCTTGCTTCTCTTGGTTTTCTTGGGTATCTTTGAGCGATTTATTCATTTCCTCTACTTTTTTGTTTGTCATCTCTAATTGTTTATGGCAGTTTTTCACCTCCTGTTTAAGGTCCTCTATTATTTTCATATAATTCATTTTTGAGTCGATTTCTTCTAATTCTTCTGGAGTAGGGTGTACAATTCTTCTTATTTCGGGATCCCTGGGTTCTGGTGATGTCGTGTTGCCTTTCAGGTTGTTGGAGGAATTCTTGTATTGGCGCCTTCCCATCTCTTGCTTCAAATGGAGACAGGAGAGGCCTGGTGTCTTGGTCCAGTCTTTGCTGTGACTGACTCTCTGGGTGTATCTCTTCAGTGTAGAAACAGGAACCAACCCGTCCAGATGGAACTCCTCAGCACAACTCAGATGGCAACCCTGGAGCACCAGCTGTAGGTGCCCAAGCTCCCTTACTGGGAACCTTGAGACCTGCCTGGAAGGCAGGCACTCCCCGCTCTGGGTGGATAGCCTTAGTGAAAGAGCTTAAAACTGGTCTGAGCACTGGTCCTAGGAAACCACAGGGCAGGGTTGGGGGTGGGGTGCGGGGGGATTGGGTCGTGCCTAAGAAAGGCAGCCCTGCAGAAGGAGCTGGGGGAGGGGGGTTTGTGCTAGCTTCTGAGGCACAGGGCGCCTGGATAGTAGACACTCACCTGTCCAGATGGAATTCCTCAGCACCTAACCAGGGCCGCCTGGTAGCTCACAGATCCAGGGACAAGAAGAAGGAGGTGGGAGGCAGCACGGGGTGCAGGAGAACACTGGAGATCCTGGAGCACCAGCTGTAGGTGCCCAAGCTCCCTTACTGGGAACCTTGAGACCTGCCTGGAAGGCAGGCACTCCCTGCTCTCTTTACCATTACTCTTTACCATTGTCCATTACAAAATCCCGCGAAGTGCCTAATTCATACAACAGTGGTTTTCATTCCTTTCCTGTAAGACCATGTGTGTGTGTGTGTGTGTGTGTGTGTGTGTGTGTGTGTGTGTGTAGTTTGTGCTGAGGAATCATTTCTTAGACTTCTAGCGTAAAATGAAACTGCAGTGTGTTGCATCCTTAACTCCTGTCTTTATCTCAATAGAGTCACCTTTGGAAAGAGCATGTGCACATTAGATCATGATGAGGCTTCCATAGGAAGGTCTTTTCTGTAGTAGATCAAGTCCGTCAAGGTTGCAGAAAACATCAAGTTCTTCATGTTGTATATTATTCATTTTATAAAAGCTCCCTCCAGAAATGGAAGCCTCACAGACATGGTGGCTGTCCTAGTTTTATTGTCAACCTAACACAGTGTCAACTGAGAGGGAAGCCTCTACTGAGAAACTGCCTACATCAGATTAGGAGGTTGGCCTTTGGACACGTGTGTGTGTGTGTGTGTGTGTGTGTGTGTGTGTGGTTTGTTTCCTTGATTATTAACTCACATAAGAGGTCCCGATCCACTGTAGGCAATACCATTCCTAGGGAGGAGGCTGTGGGTTAGATAAAAGTACAAGCAAAGCATGAGACTATGAGCAAGCTAGAGAAGGGACTAGCTAACAGCGCTCTTCCTTCCAGGCTTCCTTCCTGCAGGTTCTTGCCTTGAGATCCTGCCCTGATTTCCCCAGGGATGAACTGTGACTTGGAAGCCTGTGCCAAATAAACCCTTTCTTCTCTAAGCTGACTTTGTGTTAGAGTGTTTTATAACAGCCCCAGAAACTGCTACTGTGACAGACCCTGTTGGCAGGCACGGGCAAAGGAAGGCACATTCCAGACTAGTCAGGGCTACATAATGAAACACTGAATCAAAAAGTAAAACCCATTTTTTTGGGACTGGCTTACCTCACTCAGGATAGTGTTTTCTATTTCCATCCATTTGTATGCAACATTTAATAAGTCCTTGTTTTTTACTGCTGAGTAGTACTCTAATATGTATATATTCCATACTTTCTTCATCCATTCTTCCATTGAAGGGCATCTAGGTTGTTTCCAGGTTCTGGCTATTACAAACTATGTTGCTATGAACATAGTAGAGCATATAGTTTTGTTGTATGATAAGGCCTCTCTTGGATATATTCCCAAGAGTGGTATTGCTGGGTCCATGGGTAGGTTGATCCTGAATTTCCTGAGAAATCGCCACACTGCTTTCCAAAGTGGTTGCTCAAATTTGCATTCCCACCAGCAATGGATGAGTGTACCCCTTTCCCCACAACCTCTCCAGCAAAGGCTATCATTGGTGTTTTTTTTATTTTAGCCATTCTGACAGATGTAAGATGGTATCTTAACGTTGTCTTGATTTGCATTTACTTACTCATATTTGGTTTCTAGCCATAAATGAAGGATATTGAGTCTATAATTAGAGATCCCGGAGAAGCTAAATAAGTAGGAGAACCCAAAGAAAAACATATAGGCATCCTCCTGATTATTAATCTTAATCAGGCAATGAAAGGAGACAGAGACAGAGACCCACATTGGAGCACTGGACAGAAATCTCAAGGTCCAAATCAGGAGCAGAAGGAGAGAGAGCACGTGCAAGGAACTCAGGACCACGAGGGGTGCACCCACACACTGAGACAATGGGGATGTTCTATCGGGAACTCACCAAGGCCAGCTGGACTGGGTCTGAAAAAGCCTGGGATAAAACCAGACTTGCTGGACATAGCGGACAAAGAGGACTACTGAGAACACAAGAACAATGGCAATGGGTTTTTGATCCTACTGCACGTACTGGCTTTGTGGGAGCCTAGGCAGTTTGGATGCTCACCTTACTAGACCTGGATGGAGGTGGGTGGTCCTTGGACTCCCCAAAGGGCAGGGAACCCTGACTGCTCTTTGGGCTGATGAGGAGGGGGACTTGATCGGGGGAGGGGGAGGGAAATGGGAGGCGGTGGCAGGGAAGAGACAAATCTTTAATAAATAAATAAATAATAAAAAAGCAAAAAAATAAAAATAAAACCTAAACCACAGTGATAACCACAAAAGGAAAGTGTAAATCCACTCTTAGGAATACAGGCCACTGAACAATAGCATTCTGCTGTGTCATGTTATGCCAATGCCTGTCTCTGATGTTCATTCTCTCCTCTCAGAGCCATAGAAGTCCTCCCGTCTCTTGGCTTTCTCTAATACTACTGCAGGTATGAAATGAATTGATCTATCATGAATTCCTTTAAAGGGACCATGGAATTGATTTTTCATGTGTGTGGAAAGAGTGAGAGAGGAGGAAAGCCTCATTTGTATACAGGGATAGCCGGAAATCCCAAGACCACGTATTGAAAAGATGGCCAATCCCCTCCATACACTTGAGGTGTTAGCATATCAAGCATGTTGTGTTTTATTCAAAAAGCTGTGACTTTCTCATCAGTGACCTTGGAGGCTATTAGAGACTGGTGGTGTATTCAACTGGTATGCTAGGATTAATCAGACCAGCTCAAAACAACAGATATAATTTAATAATTGAAAATGGAGAAACTCAACACTACCTGGTTCCCATGTCCAAAACCAGTTTTTTTTTAATGGTATATTATTTGTATTTTGATACAAAAGAAAAATATCACTCACAAACCAGAAAAACTAAGCAGCCAAGCCACTAAAGAAGTCTTACCTCAGCCGGGCGATGGTGGCGCACGCCTTTAATCCCAGCACTCGGGAGGCAGAGGCAGGCGGATCTCTGTGAGTTCGAGACCAGCCTGGTTTACAGAGCTAGTTCCAGGACAGGCTCCAAAGCCACAGAGAAACCCTGTCTCGAAAAACCAAAAAAAAAAAAAAAAAAGAAGTCTTACCTCCACCAAGGCTGAGAGACTGCAAACAAGCAGATTAAGCCTCTCTCTCCTGCCATTTTATATTCCCTCTAGTGTTGAGATTAAATGCTTGTGACTCCCTAGGACTGGCCCTTCAATTGAAGAATGGATGGAGAAAGTATGGGATATATACATATTAGAGTACTACCAAAACCAGTCTGGTGAACACTGTGAACACTGCACTAACAGAGCCAAAGGGAGAAAGGGCACCTGGATTCCCAGGTTTTCTTCCCAGCCCCCAGGCAGCCACACCCTAGCCAAATGTGATTGGCTGAGCTTCCCCATCAAGAGAGGAACTTCCTCTAAAGGGTGGTGACAGAAAAACTTAACCCATTGATAACATTCTTCCTGCCTGAAGGTGACATCGATGTTTTCAAAAAGAAAGAAAGAGTCCTGGGAACAAGTAGAAATATACAAATATAAACAATCAGGAATTATTGAGGTTGCAGAAAACGAATACCGGTGATGACAACATCTTTTGGTGCAAATTAAGCCCATCAGAAGGCATGAATGTCATCTTAATACCAGGTTCCCTATTTCCACTTTTTTCCTTGAAAATACACACAGGGCCTGGCAAGTTGGCCCAGTGCCTACACATGCTTGTGGCCACCATGATGGCCTCAATTGGCCTCCCTATGTACACTGAAGAAAGAAGTGACTCCTAAAAGTTGCCTGCTACCTCCACGTGTATACTGAGACACACATCCATAAACACATGTGCACAAAATATAAAATACATTGAATGCTTAAAAGTAAATATTTTAGGCATGTTTAACATATATGCACATGAATTAACTACAGTGTATTGTAGAATAAAGAGCACTAGAAAATGGTAAAAGAGTTTCTACTGTTTAAAAGTTTTACTTTTGAAATACGATCTTACCGTGTAACCCATACTGGCCTGAAGCTCACTATGTGGGAACAGCTGGCCTCAAACTCATGTCAAACCCTTTGCTTCCACATCTTGAGTCCTGAATTACAGGTGTAAAGCACAACACCTACCATCAGGATTTATTTTCTGGAGAAAGGGGTCAAAAAGAAATACTATGTAGACTATAAAATAGTAAGGACATATAAGTTATAATCACTAAAACATATCAGAATGGCTGACGAGAAATTATAGAGTTCTTAGCTAAAACATTAAAAATAAGAATTAGAGAAACAAAATATGAGGGAGATAAGAGTGTAAATGATAAAGAGTAGAACATAACAACAGATACGTTAGCTATTAATGGATCAAACACTACAAATAAAAAAATAAATATTTTCTGAACACTTACAAAAGCAAGAAGAGTAATACCTTATCTGTAAGATAGAGAGTTTAAGAAGTGTGTTTGAGGGCTGCGAGGATGGCACAGCAGTTAGCATCACTGACTGCTCTTCCAGAGGACCCGGGTTCAATTCCCAGCACAAACATGGCAGCTCACAGCTGGCTGTCACTACAATTCCAGAGGACCCGGCACCCTCACAGACATATATATCATGCGGGCCAAACACTCATGCACGTAAAATAAAAATAAGTAATTCTCTTTAAAGTAGAAGAAAAAGATGCTGGTGACAGTTGTGAAGCTGTCACTGCCTTTATAATCATTTACTGCTCATGTAGTAAGGGCTGGTTGCAGGGTAGAGCTGCAGCCCTCAGTTCAGTTTAGTCTACTTTGATTGTTGGTGGGGTTTGCAAGTTTGCTGTTTGAGAACTTAGCCCCCAGCAGGTGGCACTGTTGGAGGACTGTGGGGAGCCTCCCAGGCCTGTAGCATGAGGGCAGGACCTTTGAAGGCTGTTACACTTACCACTCACTCAATCTGATCTGTAAGCTCTGCATCCTGTCCATTGCCACATAAGGAGTCTCCACCATGTGCCGACGTCACCATTAACAGCACCGTGATGGCATTGTGTGACACTTTTCCTGGGTAGGGAACCCATGCCAGACCATATTGTGGGTTAGGACTTTACACAACAGGGGTGATACTAAAGCACTTGCATCACTAAAAGCCCACTGGGTCACGGGTGAGGACTCACGGAGTCTGCATCTATCTGAGTCTCCGGTGGTGGTGGTTGACTCCAAAGCAGCATCGTTCTCCAGACCCAACAGAGCTGATGCACATATGACGTCACAGAGACTGTGACATCACTAACGAGATCTTCAGGACCTCAAGTCAGATAAAATCCCAACATGGAGGAGTGGAAGTGGCCACAAAGCCCTACACCTAGCCATGTGGCTATTTGTGATTGATAGCTGCTTGGAGAGAGAAAACAATTTTCTCAATGAAGTGACACTGGGTATAGCAAACACACCCCAGAGCAGGTCCCATGTCCAGTCGTTTCCAGTATAAATAGGACTCCATGGTTTGTTCTTGACTTATAAAAGGACTGTTCTGTTTGTTTTAAGCAAGAGAAAGAACATAATGTTAAGTTGAGAAAAGTTAGGAAAGGGAGAAAATATGATAAAAATGAATGAAAAATTTAAAAATAAGGAAAAAGGAAAAGTAAAATATATATGTTGAGGTGGGGCTGAGGGGATGGTTCTCGCAAAAGCTCTGACTTCAGTTCCCAGACGCCAAATGGTGACTCACAATTGCCTGTTATATAGTTCCAAGCAATCTGACACCATCTTATATCCTATGTGGGCAAATCCACAAAGACACACGGAGATAAAATACCCATACACATAAAATTAAAATAAGCAGGGGCTGAAGAGATGGTTCAGAGATTAAGAGCAAAGGCTGCTCTTCCAGAGGTCCTGAATTCAATTCCCAGCAACCACATGGTGACTCACAACCATCTGTACTGAGATCTGGCGCCCTCCTCTGGCGTGCAGGCATACATGGAGGCAGAATGTTGTATACATAATAAATAAATCTTTTTTTTTAGCTCTAACTTTTTTTAAATTGGAAAAAAAAGAAATTTCTGCCTCCTCCCCGCCTCCTATTTCCCTCCCACTCCTCCCTCTCCTCCTTCCCTCACCCCACTCCTCCCCCTCCCTCTCCAGCCTGCAGAGCAGTCAGGGTTCCCTGCCCTGTGGAAAGTCCAAAGTCCTCCCCCCTCAATCCTGGTCTAGGAAGGTGAACATCCAAACTGAGTAGGCTCCCACAAAGCCAGAACATGAAGTAGGATCAAAACCTGGTGCCATTGTCCTTGGCTTCTCAGCAGCCCTCATTGTCCGCCAAATTCAGAGAGTCCGGTTTTATCCCATGCTTTTTCACTCACAGTCCAGCTGGCCTTGGTGAGCTCCCAAAGAATCAGCCCCACTTTCTCCACGGGTGGGCGCACCCCTTGTGGTCCTGACTTCTTTGCTCATATTCTCCCTCCTTCTGCTCCTCATTGGGACATTGGGAGCTCAGTCCAGTGCTCCAGTGTGGGTCTCTGTCTCTATCTCCAGCCATCTCCAGATGAAGTTTCTATGGTGATATGCAAGATATTCATCAGTATGGCTATAGGATAGGGTCATTTCAGGTTCCCTATCCTCAGCTGCCCCAGGAATTAACTGGGGACATCGCCCTGGGCACCTGGGAGCCCCTCTAGGTCCAAGTCTCTTGCCAACCCTAAGATGGCTCACTTAATTAAGATATGTGCTTCTCTGCTCCCCTAACCAACTTCCTTTATCCCAATCATCCTGTTTCCCCAAGTTCCCCCCACCCCCCCTTCTCACATTTCTCTCTCCTTCTCCCCTTACCCCCCTCCCACCACACCCCCAAGATCCCAATCTTAAAAAAATAAAATAAAGTAAAATAAGCAAAACCGGGAATAATAAGATACAACTATTGGTAATTGTTCAGGAACTGCATCTTAGCTGATAGGACCTGAGTTAAATTTGCAGTACCTACTAACAGCCATCTGTAATGTGAGGCCACCCTGGGCTATTTAGCCCATGTTAAATAGAACACACACACACACACACACACACACACATTCTCCACATATCTGTACATTTATATATTTACTTCACTATTAGTGTGACTCCATATCATAAGTATTGTTGCCATCCACATTGTATACAAGAAACGAAATGCCCAGAGAGTCTGAATAAGTAGATCCCAAGTCACAGAGCAACTAAGATGTTACCCATGATTAAGTCATGCCTCCTAGCCGTCCTGATTACTGTGAGGTCATGAGGGAACCTGGGCCCTCAGTATGTAATCATATGAAGGAGGCAGTAGATACAGGAAACAGAGAAACACCCAAGATGGCACATTCATGGCTCAGGTCCTAGATTCTCGCAATTACTCACTCTCAGCCCTATGATTTGGAAAAGGATCAGAAAGTCAAGGCATGGGATCCCAGGTGGGCCAGATACTGGTTCTCAGACTTTATTCACTGGAAGAGGTATATGAAAGAGATTATATGAGTGTGTGAGGGGAAAGTACACGGACAGTTGTTTGTCTGCCTTGCTAATTTCCTGCGGTGGACCATAACAAAATCTCCCTGTGATTGGAAATGTTGGCCCAGCCAGAAAAGAACAGAAAAGCTTCTCGCCAGTATCTCTGTTGATAAGCAGAAAATGAAAGTGTAAATCCACTCTTAGGAATACAGGTCGCTGAACAACAGTATTCTGCTGTCATGTTATGCCAATGCCTGTTTCTGATGTTCATTCTCTACTCTCAGAGCCACAAAAGTCCTCCCGTCTCTTGGGATTTCTATAATACTACTGCAGGTATGAGATGAACTGATCTACCATGACTTCCTGAATTCCTTTTAAGGGACCATGGAATTAATTTTTGTGTGAGTGGAAAGAGTGAGAGAGGAAAGCCTCATTTGTATACATGGATAGCCAGAAATCCCAAGACCACGTATTGAAAAGAGGTCCAATCCCCTCCATACACTTGAGGTGCTAGCATATCACACAAGACATGATTTATTCAAAAAGCTGTGACTTTCTCATCAGTGACCATGGAGGCTATTAGAGACTGGTGGTGTATTCGACTGGTATGCTAGGAATATTCAGACCAGCTCAAAACAACAGATATAATTTAATAATTGAAAACGGAGAAATTCAACACTACTGGGGTAAAGGTTCCCATGTCCAAATCCAGTCTGGCAAACACTGTGAACACTGCACTAAGAGAGCAAAAAGAGAACCAGGGCACCTGGACTCCCAGATTTTCTTCCGAGCCACCCAGGCAGCCACATCCTCGCCAAAAGTGATTGGCTGAGCTTCCCTATCAAGAGAACAAATTCCTCTAAAAGGCATTGACAGAAAAACTTAACTCAGTCCTCTTATCCATTGATAACATTCTTCCTGCCTGAAGGTGACATGGATGTTTTCAAAAAGAAAGAAAAGTAAGAGTCCTGGGAACAAAGAGAAATATACAAATATAAACAATCAGAAATTATTCAGGTAGCAGAAAAAGACTACAACAGATAACAACATCTTTTGGTGCAAATTAAGCCCATCAGAAGGCATGAATGCCATCTTAATACCAGGTTCCCTATTTCCACTTTTTTCCTTTAAAATACACACAGGGCCTGGCAAGATTGCCCAGTGCCTACAGATGCTTGCAGCCACCATGATGGCCTCAATTGGCCTCCCTATGTACACTGAAGAAAGAAGTGACTCCTAAAAGTAGCCTGCTACCTCCACGTGTATACTGAAACACACATCCATTAACACATGTGTAGTAAGTGGAGCCGCACAGCTGTGACCCTGTACCTGGCCGCCCGCATGGCCCAGCTTATGCCCTGAAATAATTACACGGAAACTATATTCATTTAATCACTGCCTGGCCCATTATTGGCTAGCTCTTACATATCGACCTAACCCATTTCTGATGATCTGTGTAGCACCCCAAGGTGTGCTTACTGGGGAGATTCTAGCCTGCATCTGCAGGGACTGGGAACATCATGGCGACTCCTTCTGACTCCGCTTCTCTTTCCCAGAATCCTCTTCTGTCTACTCCGCCTACCTAATTTTCTGTCCTATGAGGGCCCAGGCAGTTTCTTTATTGAACCAATGAAATCAACAGATAAGATACAAGACCCACCTCCATCATTTCCCCTTTTTCTGTTTAAACAAAAAAGAAGGCTTTCATTTTAACATAGTAAAATTACATATAACAAAACAGTTAGCAAGTAAGAATTACAGTTACAATATTTATATCTACTTTATCTTTTATCATAACTACACTTACATAACATATCACTTACTACAGGTGGCGCGCCAACGTGCTAATGAACTCCACGTAAAACCTGAGAGGGCTTAAAAGGACATAGAGAAAATTTAAGACAGCTTTTTGCTGTTTCTGTTGAGTACTGCAAAAGAAATTGTCCTGACTCAGCAGAGAAAAAAGCTGCGTTGTTTAAAAATGCCGGCTTTCTGGGCCATCCTGCCAGGGCAACTCTGACTGTTTGAGGCAGGAGGGCCGGCTACAGAGAGAGGACTTGAGTGTTGTCTGTTGCAGCTTAATTGCTAGCAGGGACCTTGAAACACTGTAGACTCGGCACTGAACGTTGCGGCTCTGGCCGGTACCTCAGTCATAAGGTTGGAATGGCATGGAAAGTTAAGGAATGAGCTACATCTAGCCGGCAAAGCCACGCCTTTAGTCCTACTGAGATTGCTTGGTAAATTAAAGACCTATGTGGTCAGAAAAACAGAGAGAGATACAGTAAAAGAGATTCAAAGACAAAGAAAATATTTAAATGGTTTACAGTGTGTTAAAAATATATGCAAGCTAAAAGTAAGTTCTTAAGAGTAAAAAAAAAAAGAAAAAAAATGGAAGAAAAAGAGAAGTTGGTTGTGGTAGTACACGCCTTGTAGTCCCAACATTTGGGATGCAGAGGGAGATTGACCTCTGTGACTTCAAAGTGTGGTAGCACACGCCTTTAATCCCACTGCCTAGAAGGCAGAGACAAACAGATCTCTCTGTGAGTTCAAGGTGTAGTAGCATACACCTTTAATGCCTGGGAGGCAAAGACAGGCGGATCTCTGAGAGTTCAAGAACAGCCTGGTCTATAGGGAGCTACTCCAGGTCAAAGATCTATACTCAAAAAGTTAAAAGTCAAAATAAACGAAATAGAGGTTAAAATAAAGTGCTCAAAGATGGAAAATACACAGAGAATCTTGATACTGTATGCTATTATGCTCTCTTTGAATTGTTTGAATGCTGGAGAAGAAGGAGCAGAACCATGCTAAAAGATATTTGATTATAAATGCTGCTAAACTAACCCAACACAGATATTGTGAAAATGCCTTTGACTTGAATTTGATCTAAGGACAAAATACTTTTGAAAGGAGTTTCTTGTTTTGTGTTCACAGAGGACGAGATCCCTGTTCATTTCTTCTATTCGGATATGGTATGATGGGCCACGCCCTCCTGAACGGTTGCTGTGAACGCCTTCAGAAAATTGCTTCGCCCAACTGCCAACTGAGATGAAACTAGCACACAGGTTATACCATGAAAGACCTAATTAACGACGTCCCCATTCAGCAGGAAGCAGTTTGGAGAGAAAACTGCGCCCATGTTCCCAAATATGGTTTATAAGTGTACTTTTACATTTAAAGGGGGAAATGGCAGTAGGTATGAATAATTTACATTGATATGGATTTTGCTTTTTAGTGATTTAAATTTAAGGTCAATTTTGTTATATGTACATGTATTTCTGATCCTGATTAAGGTATTGTGATTGTGTAGTTCATTTAAAAATGTAATGTATATAGGTTGTTAATAGATTAGTTAAGTTAGTTAATATGTTAGTTAAGATTTTCTAGATGTACATAGATATATTTTAGATAGGCATTCTTCATATCTTTCAAAGGCTAGAGAATATGGCATTTTAAATGTTTTAATAACTTAGGACTTTTCATGACAATGAGACACTCTGCTCCTGGCAGCACCAATCTACTTCAAGAAGAAGATGGGCATCGAAGAGGATCCTTATGGAATTTGATAGCCATATGGGCAAGAAACTGCTCTTGCCTGGACTATTGTATAAACTGGACACAGAGAACCCGCAGAGAGAGGACTACTGAACTTGCCTAAAAGGTGAGATGATCTTTTGGGGTTCCTGATTCATGAAAGAGTCTGCAAGACATTCTTCAGGACAAGCAGATAGTGACTGCCTTTGAAATTTCCTGCTTTGTGGGAATGTCTGCTGAAAACTATGGGCCTGTAGGTCAAAGATGGATGCCCCAACGGTACAGAGGAACTTTGGGTGACTGTACAGGCAGCCGGTAGATGTCTCTGTCATTTCTAGAGTTTAAAGGTTGCTTTTTCTTGTTTGTATCTTTCTGAGTCTTTGATGGAATTAAGAATAGTTAGTTATAGTTATACTTTTTCCTTAGTTATGATAAAGATTATTGTAATTTTTACTAGATAACTGTTTTATGTAATTTTGCTGTTAAAGTTAAAGCCTTTCCTTTTTTGTTTAAACAGAAAAAGTGGAAGTGATGTGGGAGTGTCATATCAATCTGTTGATTTCATTGGTTAAAATAAAGAAACTGCTTGGCTGGTCCTATAGGTTAAAACAGGTGGGAGGGAGTAAACAGTATAGTATACAGACAGGAAGAGGAAGTGAGCTCAGAGAAGCACGCAGCTCCACTCAGAGACAGCAGCCTCCCTGTCTAGCGGGCAGACAGGATGGCCCAGCTCTCTGAGGCACGCACGCGATGAAGCTCCAACTCAAGATGGATGTAGGCTAGAATCTTCCCGGTAGCGCACCTTGGGGTGCAACACACTTTACTAAGAAATGGGCTAGTCCAGGTGCGAGAGTTAACCAAGAAGAGACTAGAAATAATGGGCCAAGCAGTGTTTAAAAGATTACAGTTTTCCGGTAATTATTTCAGGGCGTAAGCTAAGCGCCATGCCGGCGGCTGGGTGCGGGGAGGACACAACCACGCTGCTTCCGTATTTCAACACACATGTGCACAAAATGTAAATATATTGAATGCTTAAAAGCAAATGATGATATTCTGGGTATGTTTAACACATATGCACATGAATTAACTACAGTGTATTGTAGAAAAAAGAGCACTAGAAAATGGTAAAAAAGTTTCTATTGTTAAAAAGTTTTAGTTTTGAAATACGATCTTACCGTGTAACCCATACTGGCCTGACCCCCACTATGTGGGAACAGCTGGCCTCAAACTCGATATCAATACCCTTTGCTTCCACATCTTGAGTCCTGGGATTACAGGTGTGAGGCACCACACCCACCATCAGAATTTATTTTCTGGAGAAAGGGTCAAAAAGAAATACTGTGTAGACTATAAAATAGTAAGGACATATAAGTCTATAATCACTAAAATATATCAGAATGGCTGATGAGAAATTATAGAGTTCTAAATCTAAAATATTAAAAATAAGAATTGGAGAAACAACATATGAGGGGATGAGAGTGCAAATAATAAAGAGTAGAACGAACAGATACATTAGCTATTAATGGATCAAACACTACAAATAAAGGATGAATATTTTCTGAACAGACACTAAAGCAAGAAGAGTAATACCTTATCTTGTAAGATAAGAGTTTAAGAAGTGTGTTTGAGGGCTGGGAGGATGGCTCAACAGTCAGCATCACAGACTGCTCTTCCAGAGGACCCCGGTTCAATTCCCAGCACCCACATGGCAGCTCACAGCTGGCTGTCACTACAATTCCAGGGGACCTGACACCCTCACACAGGCCTATATCATGCAGGTCAAACATTAACACATGTAAAATAAAAATAAGTAATTCTCTTTAAAGTAGAAGAAAAAGATGCTGGCGACAGTGGTGAAGCTGTCACTGCCTTTATAATCATTTACTGCTCATGTAGTAAGGGCTGGTTGCTGGGAAGTAGCTTCTGCCCTCAGTTCAGTTTAGTCTACTTAGATTGTAGGTGGGGTTTGCAAGTTTGCTGTTTGAGACGCTTAGCCCCCAGCAGGTGACACTGTCCGGGGATGGTGTGTGGGGCATCCCAGGCATGTCGCAGAGGACAGGGCCTTTGAAGGCTGTTACCTTACCACTCACTGAATCTGATCTGTAAGCTCTGCATCCTGTCCATTGCCACATGAGGAGTCTCTACCATATGCCGTGATCCCCATTAACAGCACCGTGAGGGCATTGTGTGACACTTTTCCTGGGTAGGGAACCCGCATGCAGACCAAATTGTAGGTGAGGACTTTACACAACAGGGGTGATTCTAAAGCACTTGCATCACTGAAAGCCCACTCTCTCATGGGTGATGAGTCACGGAGTCTGCATCTATCTGATTCTCCGGAGGTGGTGGATGACTACAAAGCATCATCGTTCACCAGATCCAACAGAGCTGATGCAAATATACATCATCAGAGACTGTGATATCACTAATGAGATCTGCAAGGAGCTCAAGCCAGATAAAATCGCAGCATGGAGGAGGGGAAGTGACCACAAAGCCCTACACCTAGCAAGTAGCTATTTGTGATGGATAGCTTATTTCTCAAAGGAGTGACACTGGGTATGAAAAAGACACCTCAGAACAGGTCCCATGCCCAGTCGTTTCCACTATAAATAGGACTCCATGGTTTTGTTTTTGACTTATAAACAGATTGTTTTGTTTGTTTTAAGCAAGAGGAAGAGCCAGACATTGAGTTAGGGGTAAGTTAGGGAAGAGTGAAATATGATAAAAATAAATGAAAAAAATTTAAAAATACGGAAAAAATTAACAATAAAATATATATGTTGCAGGGAAGCTGAGGGGATGGCTCTTCCAGAGGACCTGACTTCAGTCTCTCCAGACCCCAAAAAATGGTGGCTCCACAACTGCCTGTTATTCCGGTTCCAAGGGATCTGACACCATCTTATGACCTCCGTGGGCAAATCTACAGACACAAACGCAAGTAAAATACCCATACACATAAAATTAAAATAAACAAAACCTGAACTAATAATAAGATATACCGGTTGTTCTGGATAGTGCTCTTAGCCAGAGGACCTGAGTTCAGTTTGCAGTACCTACTGGCAGCCATCTGTAACTATGAGAGGCCACTCTGGGCTATTTAGACCATGGTACATAGCAGAACATACATACATACATACATACACACACACATTCTCCACATAGTCTGAACATATATATATTTACTTCACCATTAGAGTGACTCCATATCACAAGTATTGTTGCCATCCACATTGTATACAAGAAACCGAAAGGCCCAGAGAGACTGAATAAGTAGCTCCCAAGTTACAGAGCAACTAAGATGTTACCCATGATTTAATCATGCCTCCTAGTCATCCTGATCATTGTGAGGTCAGGAGGCAATCTGGGCCCCTCAGTATGTAACCATATGAAGGAGGCAGTAGATACAGGAAACTGAGAAACACCCAAGATGGCACATTCACTGCTCATGTCCAAGACTCTGGCAACTACTCACTCTCAGCCCTATGATTTGGAAAAGGATCAGAAAGTCGAAGGCAGGGGATCCCAGGTGGGCCAGATACTGGTCCTCAGACTTTATTCACTTGAAGGGGTATATGAAAGAGATTATATGAGTGTGTGAGGAGAAAAGTATGTGCACACAATTTTGTGTGCCTCCCATCTTCTCTAGGTCGCGCCAGGACAAAGTCTACCTGTGCTTTGAGAATGTTTGCCAAGCCTGAACAGAACAGAAAAGCTTCTCAGCAGGATCTCTGTCGACATCCCGTGGTCATGGATGTGAGGGGCCAGCAATGAAGACAGTAAGGACCATGAGCAGAAGAGGAGAAGAACAGGGCTGTGAGAATAAGACACCCAGTCACTGTGATGAGCTGCTATGATGAGTTTCCTGGCAATTGTTGACATATTATCCTCAGTGGGCACTATGATGCATAAAACTGATGTCAAAAAGCTCCTAAAACTAGAGCTGGAGCCATGAATTCATGTGTTCCAGGTAGAGACCAAGTCTCCACCCATCTAGCCTTGGTTTTGTGGAGATAGGAACCACAGACAGGGCCTTAGCCTTGTGCTCCTTGCTTTCTCTTCTGGAGGGCTCCTGCTGCCTAATGGACACCACTGGGAATCAGAGAATCTGACAGGACCTGCTCTGTAGGGACCATTTTCTTTCCCTTGGCCAGAAGGGACTGGTGGTACACCCTGTCGCTCTCCCCTCTGTTCAGCATCCCTGGGGTCTTTCTCAGGATTGACTAACCCCCTCATTCTTACCTTCCATGTTTAAGGTCTGAGGATTCTGCCTCTTCCCCAGGCTGAAGCCATCCATCTCCTACTGTTTAGTCTACTTCAGTGCCCTTCCCGACCCCGACCAGAACAACTTGTTCTTTCCCCACGGTCCCAGGTACGCTGAGTCTTGCCCATTCTTGCTTAAAAGGCTTTATTTTTTGGTCAAGCCTGAAACATGAGCACAGAAAGAAACTTCCAGACGACTAGACTCACCCTGACTGGAGCAGTTTCATCATCTTTTTCTTTCCACTCAGCATGACTCTGGGTAGCCTGTGCTGGCTGTAGCTGGCTGCTTTCTTTTCTGAGAGATGGTGCACTCCCCAAATGAGCTGAGGAATAACCAAGATCTGAGCCAGATGTCCAGACACCAGCCTGTCTCCATTGGGCTGGAAGGAAAAAGACTAAAAAGACCTAGGATTTGGCATATGATGGCAGTTTCCAGTGAAGCTATTAGGCATAAGGTCAGCTCTCCAGGGAGGGACCAACAGACATCAAAAGACAAGCCATAGAGCAATGGGTAGGCAGCCTAAGGTCCTGAGAAGGCAGAAATATAATGCTGGTGGCCTCCGTGGGGTCAAGAGAGAAGGAGAACGGCAGTGGGAGACTCTGGAAGGGCCAACTCAGGATCTTCCAAACAGGATGTGACCAAAAATGGCGAGGGGTCCAGAATAGCTAGATAAGATTTTTTAAAATATCATTTATTATGTATACAACATTCCTTCACTGTGTGCTTGTATTTCAGAAGAGGGCACCAGATCTCATTATAGATGAATCTGAGCTACCATGTGGTTGCTGGGAATAGAACTCAGGACCTCTGGAAGAGAAGTCAGTGCTCTTAACCACTGAGCCATCTTTCCAGCCCCTGGATAAGATTAAAACAGCCTCAAGACTGATCTATTGGGAGCTCACCAAGGCCAGCTGAATTGGGACTGAATAAGCATGGGATGAGACTGAACTCTCTTAACATGGCGGACAATAAAGGCTGATGAGAAGCCAAGGACAATGGTGCTAGGTTTCTATCCTAATGCATGAACTGGCTTTGTGGGGAGCCTAGTCTGTTTGGATGCTCACCTTCCTGGACCTGGATAGAAGTAGGGAAGACCTTGGACTTCCCACAGGGCAGGGAATCTGGACTGCTCTTCAGTTTCAAGAGGGAGGGGGAATGGTGTGGGGAGGGGGAGAGGATTGGGGAGAGGGGAAGGAGGAGTGGGGGGAGGAGGCGTTGTGTGGGAGGAGGGGGAGGGAAATGGGTAATGGGGGGAGGAGGCAGAAATTTTTTTCAACAACTAAAAAGAAAGAGAAGAATATAAAGAGTCCTGAGAACAAGGAGAAATATACAAATATCAAACAATCAGAAATTATTCAGTTTGAGAAAAAGAATACCACAGATAACAACATCTCTTGTTGCAAATTAAGCCCATCAGAATGCTTGAATGTCATCTTAATACCAAGTTCCCTATTTCTACTTTTTTTCCTTTGAAATACACACAGGGCCTGGCAAGATGGCCCAGTGCCTACACATGCTTGCGGCCACCATGATGACCTTAATTTGCCTCCTGTGTACACTGAAGAAAGAAGTGACTCCTAAAAAGTTGCCTGCTACCTCCATGTGTATACTGAGACACACATCCATTAACACATGTGCACAAAATGTAAAATATGTTGAATGCTTAAAAGCAAATGATGATATTTTAGGTATGTTTAACACATATGCACATGAATTAACTACAGTGTATTGTAGAATAAAGAGCACTAGAAAATGGCAAATGAGTTTATATTGTTACTATATTTAACTTTTGAACTATGATCTTACCCTGTAACCCATACTGAACTGAAACTCACTATGTGACCCAGGCTGACTCAAACTCATGTCAAACCCTTTGCTTCCACTTCTTGAGAACTGGGATTGCAGGTGTGAGGTACCACACCTACTATCAGGATTACTTTCTGGAGAAAGTGGTCAAAAAGTAATACTGTGCAGACTATAAAATACTAAGGACATATAATATATAATCACTAAAACATATCAGAAAAAAAATTTAATGAGAAATTATACAGTTCTAAAGCTAAAACATTAAAAATAAAAATTAGAGAAACAAAACCAACCAAACACAAAAGCCAGGCCATAGAACAATGGGTAGGCAGCCTAAGGTCCTGAAATGGCACAAAGAAAATGGTGGTGGCTTACCTGAGGTCAAGAGAGAAGGAGAATGGCAGTAGGAGACTCTGGAAAAACCATCTCAGAACCTTCCAAACAGGATGTGACCAGCACTGGGGATGGTGGTCCATATTAGCTAGATTAGATTAAAACAGCGCTTCAAGACTTCCTCTGCAGGGTGGTGCAGTGTTCTAAACCCTTTCACCTAAGGGAAATATTACTTTGTCTTTCTTGTCCTTTCTTTCTTTTTTCTTTCTTCCTTTCTTCCTTTGCTTCTCCTTCCATTTGAAGCAAGAGATGGAAAGGCGCCAATACAAGAATTCCTCCAACAACCTGAAAGGCAACATGACATCACCAGAACCCAGGGATCCCAAAATAAGAAGAATTGTACACACTACTCCAGAAGAATTAGAAGAAATCGACTCAAAAATCGAATTATATGAAAATAATAGAGGACCTTAAACAGGAGGTGAAAACTGCCATAAACAATTAGAGATGACAAACAAAAAAAGTAGAGGAAATGAATAAATCAGCTCAAAGATACCCAAGAAAACCAAGAGAAGCAAGAAAAAGCAATCAAACAGATAAGGGAAGCGGTTCAAGACTTAAAGAATGAAATGGAAGTAATGAAGAAAACACAAATCGAGGAAGGATGGAGATGGAAAACCTGGGTAAACAAACAGGAACCACAGAGACAAGTACTACCAACAGATTACAAGAGATAGAAGAAAGAATGTCAGACACTGAAGATACCATAGAGAAAATAAACACACTGATCAAAGAAAATAGCAAAACCAACAAATTCTCATCACAAAACATTCAGGAAATATGGGACACAATAAAAAGACCAAACCTAAGAATAATTGGGATAGAAGAAGGAGAGGAAGTACAGCTCAATGGTTCAGAAAATATATTTAATAAAAATTATAGAAGAAAACTTTCCCAACCTAAAGAAAGATATTCCTTTGAAGGTTCAAGAAGCATACAGAACACCGAATAGACTGGACCAAAAAAAAACATCTCCTCGCCATATAATAATCAGAACACAAAACATACAGAATAAAGAAAGAATATTAAGAGCTGTAAAAGGAAAAAGGTCAAGTTACTTATAAAGGTAAACCTATCAGACTTACACCTGACTACTCTATGGAAACCATGAAAGCCAGAAGGTCCTGGATAGATGTACTGCAGAAGCTAAGAGAACATGAATGCAAGCCCTGACTACTATACCCAGCCAAGCTATCGTTCACTATAAATGGAGAAAACAAAATTTTCCAGGATAAAAACAAATTTAAACAATACGTAGCCACAAATCCAGCCTTACAGAAGGTAATAGAAGGAAAATCACAAACCAAGGAGTCCAACAATGACCACAAAACTCAAACATCTAGAAACCCTTCACCAGTGCAACCCAAAGAAGGCAAACACACAAAATCTATGACTAAAAAAATTGAATGGAGTTAACAACCACTGGTCATTATTATCCCAATGTCAATGGACTCAACTCACCTATAAAAACGGCACAGGCTAAGAGACTGGATATGCAAACAGGATCCAACATTCTGCTGTTTACAAGAAACACACCTCAACCACAAAGACAGGCACATACTTAGAGTAAAGGGATGGAAAAGGTTTATAAAGCAAATGGACATAGAAACAAGCAGGTGTGGCCATACTAATTTCTAACAAAGTTGACTTCAAACTTAAATCAATCAGAAGAGATGGAGAGGACATTTTATATCCATAACAGGAACAATTCATCAGGATGAAGTCTCAATCCTGAATATCTATGCCCCTAATATAAAAGCACCCAAATACGTAAAAGAAACATTACTAAAACTCAAGGCTGCCATCAAACCGCACACGCTAATAGTAGGAGATTTCAACACTCCTCTTTCACCAATGGACAGGTCAATCAGACAGAAACCTAACAGAGAAATTAGAGAATTAATGGAGGTAATGAATCAATTGGACTTAATAGACATCTATAGAATATTCCACCCAAATAGGAAAGAATACACCTTCTTCTCTGCAGCTCGTGGAACCTTCTCAAAATTGACCACATCCTCGGTAACAAAGCAAACTACCACAGTTACAAAAAAAATATCCATAACCACCTGAGTCTTATCAGATCACCATGGACTAAAGTTAGAATTCAACAACAATGCTACCCCCAGAAAGCCTATAAACTCATGGAAACTGAACAGTCAACTATTGACCTGGATCAAAGAAGAAATAAAGAAAGAAATTAAAGTCTTCCTTGAATTCAATGAAAATAAAGAAAAACATACTCAAACTTATGGGACACTATGAAAGCAGTCCTAAGAGGAAAGTTCATAGCACTAAGTGCCCACTTAAAGAAAACAGAGAAAGCACACATTGGAGACTTAACAGCCCACCTGAAAGCTCTAGAAAAAAAAAGAAGCAGACTCACCTGGGAGGAGTAGAAGACTGGAAAAAGTCAAATTGAGGGCTGAAATCAACAAAATAGAAACACAGAAAACAATCCAAAGAATCAATGAAACAAAAAGCTGGTTCCTGGAAAAAATCAACAAAATTGATAAACCCCTATCCAAACTAATCAAACGGCAGAGAGAGAATTTGCAAATTAATAAGATCAGAAATGAAAAGGGGACATAACCACAGACATAGAGGAAATTCAGAGAATCATTTGATCTTACTACAAAAGCCTGTATGCCACAAAACTGGATAATGTAAAAGAAATGAACACTTTTTTAGATAAATACCATATACCAAAGTTAAATCAGGACCAGGTGAACAATCTAAATAGACCTGTCAGTCGCGAAGAATTAGAAGCTGTTATCAAAAACCTCCCCACCAAAAAAAGCCCAAGACCAGATGGTTTCAATGCGGAATTCTACCAGAATTTCCAAGAAGACCTAATACCTATACTCCTGAAGGTATTTCACAATATAGAAACAGAAGAGTCATTGCCAAATTCCTTTTATGAAGCTACAGTTACTCTGATACCAAAACCACACAAAGACTCAACCAAGAAAGAGAATTACAGGCCAATCTCACTCATGAACATCGACGCAAAAATCCTCAACAAAATACTGGCAAACCGTATCCAAGAACACATTAGAAAAATTATCCATTATGATCAAGTAGGCTTCATCCCAGAGATGCAAGGCTGGTTCAACATACGAAAATCTATCAACGTAATCCATCATATAAATAAACTGAAAGAAAAAACCATATGATCATTTCATTAGATGCTGAAAAAGCTTTTGACAAAATTCAACATCCCTTTATGATAAAAGTCTTGGAGAGATTAGGGATACAAGGGTCATACCTAAATATAATAAAAGCTATTTACAGCAAACCGACAGCTAACATCAAACTAAACGGAGAGAAACCAAGCCATCCCACTTAAATCAGGAACACGACAAGGCTGTCCACTCTCTCCATACCTCTTCAATATAGTACTTGAAGTTTTAGCAATAGCAATAAGACAACATAAGGGGATCAAGGGGATTCGAATTGGAAAGGAAGAAGTTAAAATTTCAGTTATTTGCAGATGATAGTGATAGTGTACATAAGCGACCACAAAAACTCCACCAAAGAACTCCTACAGCTGATAAACGCCTTTAGTAATGTGGCCGGATACAAGATCAACTCCAAAAAAATCAGTCGCCCTCCTATACACAAAGGATATGGAAGCAGAGAGGGAAATCAGAGAAGCATCACCTTTCAGGATAGCCACAAACAGCATAAAATATCTCGGGGTAACTCTAACCAAAGAAGTGAAGGATCTATTTGACAAGAACTTTAAGGCATTGAAGAAAGAAATTGAAGAGGATACCAGAAAATGGAAGGATCTCCCTTGCTCGTGGATTGGGAGGATCAACATAGTAAAAATGGCAATCGTACCAAAGGCAATTTATAGATTCAATGCAATCCCCATCAAGATCCCATTAAAATTCTTCACTGATATTGAAAGGACAATAATCAACTTTATATGGAATAACAAAAAACCCCGGATAGCCAAAACAATCCTATACAATAAAGGTACTTCTGGAGGCATTACCATCCTGACTTTAAACTCTATTACAGAGCTACAGTAATGAAAACAGCTGTGGTATTGGCATAAAAATAGAGAAGTTGACCAATGGAATCGTATAGAAGACCCGGATCTTAACTCACAAACCTATGAACACCTCATTTTCGATAAAGGTGCTAAAAGTATACAATGGAAGAAAGAAAGCATCTTCAACAAATGGTGCTGGCACAACTGGATGTCAACCTGTAGAAGAATGAAAATAGACCCGTACCTATCCACCATGCACAAAACTCAAGTCCAAATGGATCAAGACCTCAACATCAATCTGAACACACTGAACCAGATAGAGAGAAAGTGGGAAGGACACTACAATAGATGGGCACAGGCGATCGCTTCCTAGGTATAACCCCAGCAGCACAGTCATTAAGGGCAACATTGAATAAATGGGACCTACTGAAAACTGAGGAAGCTTCTGTAAAGCAAAAGACACTGTCACTAAGACAAAAAGGGCAACCCACTGACTGGGAGAAGATCTTCACCAACCCCATGCAACAGACAAAGGTCTGATCTCCAAAATATATAAAGAACTCAAGAAACTAGATTTTAAAATGCTAATTAACCCAATTAAAAAATGGGGCACTGAACTGAAGAGAGAATTCTCAAAAGAAGAAGTTCAAAGGCCAGAAGGCACTTAAGGTCGTTCAGCTCCTTAGCGATCAGGGAAAGCAAATCAAAACAACATTGAGATATCATCTTACACCTGTCAGAATGGCTAAAATCAATAACACCAATGATAGCCTTTGCTGGAGAGGCTGTGGAGAAAGGGGTACCCTCATCCATTGCTGGTGGGAATGCAAACTTGTGCAACCACTTTGGAAAGCAGTGGTGGTTTCTCAGGAAAATTGGGATCAACCTACCCATGGACCCAGCAATGCCACTCTTGGGAATATACCCACGAGATGCCCAATCATATGACAAAGACATTTGTTCAACTATGTTCATAGCAGCATTATTTGTAATAGCCAGAACCCGAAAACAACCTAGATGCCCTTCAATGGAAGAATGGATGGAGAAAGTGTGGAATATATACACATTAGAATACTACTCAGCGGTGAAAAACAATGACTGCGAATTTTGCATGCAAATGGATGGAAATAGAAAACACTGTCCTGAGTGAGGTAACCCAGACCCAAAAGGATGAACATGGGATGTACTCACTCATAATTGGTTCTAGAAATAAATAAAGGTCAGTGAGTCTATAATTTGATATCCTAAAGAAACTAAATAGGAAGGTGAACGCAAAGAAAAACAATAGCTATCCTGGTTATGGGAAGTAGACTAGATTGCCTAGCAAAAAACTGGGATCTTGGGGGTGTGGTGGGAGGGGGGTAAGGGAGAAGTAGGGAGAGAAAGGTGAGAAGGGGAGGGGTGGGGGAACTTAGGGAAACGGGATGATTGGGATAAAGGAAGGTTGGTTAGGGGGAGCAGAGAAGGTTTACACATCTTTTTTTTTTTTTACAAAGAAAACATTTAATTGGGATGGTTCATTTATAGTTTCAGATGTTCAGTCCATTACACCAATCATAACAAGCGAAAATGGTGCGCACACATGCGGATGTAGTAGCTAGAGTCCCTACATCTTGTAGACAACAGGAAGTCAATTGACTGTCACACTGAGTGAAGCTAAAAAAAAAGAGGCCTCAGAGCTAGCCTCCACAATGACACACTTTCTCCAAGACCACACCTATTCCAACAAGGTGCACACTTTCTAATAATGCCACTCCTTTGAAGCCATTCTTTCAATCCCCCATAGTACCCCCAAAATAATTTTTGAGTTAACACCATTGACACATTTTTCTCTCTTTAGAGGGATGAACCAAAGGAAATTTTAAAATTTGAGCTTGTAACTATAAGTTAGTAGCCAGTGCTTTAACAGGGCCAGTTTGTCAGAAAACCATTGACTTATGTGTTAAAATTTGGGACCTTTGAAGTCCTAACATCATTATCTTCTTTAAGCTTTATGTTATTTTTATTTTCACAGGCATATAGAATTTGCATAAAACTCAAAACTTTTTGCCATTTACCAGGATACATGGAGGCATAATGACTTCAGTCCCCAACAATCACACAGGATAGCATTAACTCTCTTAGTGGAACACAGGGAAGCATCAGCCTTTGTTTGGCTGCCAGACCCCTAGGAAAGACCCAAGACTTTCTTGTGAGTAAAGGACTTGAGAAACTGGCCTATTCGCAAGACAAATGAGGTAGTTTATTATCACAGTCTCACTGGGGTTCTCAGGTAGGTGAGGCATGAGGCCCACTGATTAGCCTTGTCACAATCTAGGTAGAATCATCTTCTTTGTAGGAGACATTAGTGCTGCCTCTTGTTGTGTGAACTCCTTCAGCCAATATCCTCAGAGAGACTGACCCACTTTTGGGCATGAGCTCATGTACTATAAGTGCAGATAAAAAAGCATGCAAGAACCCCTCCCCCCCTTTCATTTGCTGGATTCGGGTCCCAGTTCCCAGTGCATACAGAGGACTGCAGATCACTACCTTTATTATGAGTTTATCCCCAAATAATAAATCTTTGCTATACTCCGTTCCAGACTATTGTTGAACTCTTTGATAGGCCTACTTTGGCTTTTGTCTAACATTGGGAAGACTTTTCATTTGAACACTTTAAAGGCCATATTTATCATATCTCTGAAGAGTGTTTGAAGGCTATTATTAAATAATCTGACTTTAAATAAACTTTTATTGCCAGTAGCTGCTTCTTTTAAGCTTAACCTTGAAAACGCACACAGAAAAGTTAAATAAACTTATCCCTGTCAATGAACTACCTTTGACTTCGAGCATGATTACATGATGGTTCTGAGCATGTTGATGAATTTGATCATTTATAATGTGTGACTGTTAACCTGCATTATAAGTCTTAAAAATTACAATTCTTGAATTGAAGTTGTTTTAGTTCCAAAATAAACTTTAAATCATAAATGCAGACCATAGACTGAAAATCTTAATTTTTGTTCCTTTCATAAGTGTGTCAATATAGAATATCAGTTTGCTGTATGACTCAATTTATCCAAGTAGGTAAGGCTTAATAGAGTTAGGAAAGACAAAGAGAACATTCATACATTTTCAAACTAGATTGCTTTAACATAAAAAAGACTAAGTTAGATGCCATCTTCCATAGACACATGCTATACTGCTAGAATATTGTCTTGCTTCTTATATATAAAAGAGGAATATCACAGTTTTTGGTGGTCACAGCTAGGGCCCTATATCCATAGCTTCTCATCTCCATCACCATATTTTTTATTGTTTTCTTTTATTGGAAAAAAGCAATTTCTGCCTCCTCCCCGCCTCCCATATCCCTCCCACTTCCTCCCTCCCATTTCCCTCCCACTACTCCCTCATAATTGGTTTCTAGAGATAAATAAAGGTCAGTGAGTCTATAATTTGATATCCTAAAGAAAACTAAATAAGAAAGAGCACACATCTTAATTAAGGGAGCCATCTTAGGGTTGGCAAGAGACTTGGATCTAGAGGGGGCTCCCAGGTGCCCAGGGCGATGTCCCCAGTTAGTTCCTGGGGGCAGCTGAGGATAGGGAACCTGAAATGACCCTATCCTATAGCCATACTGATGAATATCTTGCATATCACCATAGAAACTTCATCTGGCGATGGATGGAGATAGAGACAGAGAACCACACTGGAACACTGGACTGATCTCCCAATGTCCCAATGAGGAGCAGAAGAAGAGAGAATATGAGCAAAGAAGTCAGGACCACAAGGGGTGCGCCCACCCGTGGAGACAGTGGGGGCTGATTCTTTGGGAGCTCACCAATGGCCAGCTGGACTGTGACTGAAAAAGCATGGGATAAAACCCGACTCTCTAAATTTGGCAGACAATAAGGGGGCTGCTGAGAAGCCAAGGACCATGGCATCGGGTTTTGATCCTGCTTCATGTTGTGGCTTTGTGGGAGCCTACCCAGTTTGGATGTTCACCTTCCTAGACAGGATGAATGGGGGGAGGACTTTGG